>CM020506.1:8410000-8415000 GCA_009823395.1 Thamnaconus septentrionalis
CCTTCACTCCCCCTCCTGATCTGCAGG
Organism: Thamnaconus septentrionalis; assembly: GCA_009823395.1. Taxonomy (NCBI): domain Eukaryota; kingdom Metazoa; phylum Chordata; class Actinopteri; order Tetraodontiformes; family Monacanthidae; genus Thamnaconus; species Thamnaconus septentrionalis. The sequence continues at coordinate 8,410,028 of CM020506.1, forward strand.
TGGCGCCGCTGAGTTCCGTGTTGCCAGGCTGAGAGGCAGAAGAACCGCAGCCCTTAGCTCACCGCCTCTCATGGCGTTGTGACTGGGCAGGATCCTTGGTGGTGATTTTAAAAAGAATACAAGACAACTCTTGGTACTGGGAAGACGTGTCTGTTTTAAAAGTGTGCCTAAGCCACAGGTATATTTTGAGAAGATGTTCAGTTTGTGTGAGGAAATATGCAAGAGAGTGAAAGACCCAGAACAAAGAAGCAGTAAGATCCTAAATCCAATGGAGTCTCACCAAGTGAAGTAAGACAAGTTTGAAGTACACATCCAAATTAGGATAAAATGTATGTAACACACTTAAGATGATTTTTACATAACAACTTGAAAAATAAATAGAGAAATTGAAAAACTTATTTGGACTTTGTATGAAGTTCTTTTTACAGACATGAGCCAGTTAATCCAATAAATTCATTCAGAAATCTTCCCAGCGTGTAACAGCGATTTAGTTGCTCTTTTGCAAGCAAGTACTACCATCTGCTGTTTGAAAAGGGTATTACTCCTGAAAAAAATGTCTTCAGAAATCTGTAAAAAATTGTGATTTCAAAAATATTCTACTTCATTCTAACCTGATGTGTCAGCGCCACCTGCTCTATTGGTGCAGTGCTGCAGGTCTGCAGGAGTGAACTGACTTCTTCTGATGGTTTCTCAGTTCTGGATCCTGCCGCTCATCCTCCAGCTTGAACGAGACCCAGCGGGACACCAGAGCAGCACCACAAACCAGAAACATCCACTTCCTAAAAACACTATTATTATTATTTAAAATTATACTACTATCGTTAGTTTGCACGTTGTTTCAGAGAATCTTTAATTTAAATAAAATATAATATATCACAATGCAGTAAAATAGCATGAAATACAATACAACAGATTTTCTTAAATCTACAATTTGAATGACACAAAACACTTTTTATTACTTTTTGTTACCTCCACAGAAAATGTAGAAATTATGTTTTTAAAATATCACATCAGTCTCATGGTCTGTAATTAAGTTTGTTTATTTCTGAATTAATTCATTTTTACAGGGTTAGAGTTAGGATTAGAATTAGGGGTTTGGGGTTGTGCTAGAAACCCCAAATTTGGCGTGGGCGCATCTTGAGGGATCCTGATGAAGCAGCAAGTGGCCCCATGTCTCTAGGACAAAGTTGACCTTTTGACCCTCATAGACTTGTATGGCATTAGGGTTAGGGTGAAGGCTGAAATTAGGGTTTGGGTTTCGGGGTTCCTCATTTTCTAGAGGCTCCAAATTTGGCGTGGGCGCATCTTGAGGGATCCTGATGAGAATGCAAGTGGCCCCATGTCTCTAGGACAAAGTTGACCTTTGACCCCATATACTTGCATGGCATTATAGGGTTAGCGATAAGGTTGAAATTAGGGTTAAGGTTACAGCTGGAATTAGGGTTAGGGTTTCAGGGTTCCTCATGTGCTAGACGCCCCAAATTTGGCATTGGCGCATCTTGAGGGATCCTGATGACAATGCAAGTGGCCCCATGTCTCTAGGACAAAGTTGACTTTTGACCCTCATAGACTTGTATGGCATTAGGGTTAGGGTGTAGGCTGAAATTAGGGTTTGGGTTACGCTCAAGGCTGAAATTAGGGTTAGGGTTTCGGGGTTCCTCATGTTCTAGAGGCCTCAGATTTGGCGTGGGCGCATCTTGAGGGATCCTGATGATAATGCAAGTGGCCCCATGTCTCTAGGACAAAGTTGACCTTTGACCCCATATACTTGCATGGCATTATGCCTAGCGATAAGGCTGAAATTAGGGTTTGGGTTTCGGGGTTCCCCATCTGCTAGAAGCCCCAAATTTGGTGTGGGTGTGTCTTGGGGGCTCCTGACGAAAAAGCAAGTGTCCCCATGTCTCGAGGACAAAGTTGACCTTTGACGCCATATACTTGCATGGCGTTAGGTGAAGGGTTAAGGCTCTCAGTCTCTTGGAAGTATTTTTCTGAAAATTGACCTCATAGAAAGTTGTTAGGAGCATGTTTCATACTATTTTTAGTCGATTAGACCCTACGTTTTGGTGGGGTTAGGCTTAGGGTTAACCCATATAACCCAGTTAATGTTTCTATTACATTTTCCTAGAACTTTATTTTAGTAACCCCTTAGTCTTGCGACCTGTTTTGAAAATAGTGATTGGTTTCATGCCCAGGCAGAACAAATTGCATCAACCCTTTTTTACTGATTCATAAAAAACACAGCTCTAGAAATGAGACACCTCATCTTATATTGACTTCAACAACTTCTTTATTGCACATAAACATTTTTCTTTTCTCGTGTCATGTATTAACCTAAATATGAAGCTAAAATAATAGATCCTGTAAAAGAATCCTTCATAATTAAGCATCACGGACGACGACGATGATGCTGTTCCTGATGACGAAGCAGCAGCAGTCTCTTATAGCTTGGTGGCCTCGCTGCTCTGCTGCGAGAGAGAGAGCCCACAGACGATGATGGCCCTGAACTCGGCAGAAATCTCCACCAGGGTCTTCCCTCTGGTCTCAGGCAGGATGAAGAAGGTGAAGACAGCGCCCAGCAGGCACACGCAGGCAAAGAACACGAAGCAGTAGGATCCCAGGGACTTCTGCGGAGAATACGCCGAGCTGCTAAATAAGACATGCCCACTCTGTGAATCTTTCATCTGTTGCACTTCCTGTTTGCCGCTGGACGGACTCACAATGACGAAGGGGAAGATCAGACCCAGCAGGAACAACATCCCCCAGCGCTGGATCCCCATCAGGACGAACGACGCCATCCGGTCGGACTGCAGGAAGATCTCACTGTGGACAGTGGGTGTGGCGCTCCCTGGTGGTTCCGAGAGGGTGAAAAGTTGTCAGATTTGGAGTTGGTTTGAAGTGGAAGCCAAAAGAACATCACCAACTTCACGCTTGTTTGCATCTCCTCCTATTACTCTGTTCTAATATTTAATATTTTTAAAACTGCAAGCTGCAGTAATAAAAGGAAGATGGAACATAGAAATGATGCTGCTGATATGTGTTGTGGCTCTCAGGTATAACCTTCCAAGCTGAAGTTTGATTTGATTTGATTCATTTGATTAATTTTATTTCTAGCTGAGTGAAGCACTCACCAGGACCTCCACAGAAGAAGAGGATGAAGACGACCATCATACCAACGCCGAGGTACGAAATCCATTCACCATAATCCTGCAGTTGAATGTTGAATCATTTCTTATTTTTCTTCAGAATACTGATGCACTTGGCAAAATGGTTCATACAGTTTTTCCCCACATCATTGTTTGCTTATATTTATTGCAAATACATCTATATCCGAAATGCTAGCAGGTTGAAATTCAAATTGTAACGGCTACCTGCTTATGTTTTACAGGACAGCAGTTTTCTAAGCTGTTTTTAAGTACTTTTTTTTTTTTTTTTCCTTCCGCTGAGGACACTGGGAAAAAAATGCATTATCTCGATTAATGTTGTTTTTTTACCTGCAAGTTAAGCGTGACGGTGACCAACACCCAGCTGGCGGACATGACGCTGTAGCCGGCCCAGAACAGTGGCCTCCTGCCTGTGTGCTCGATGAGCAAACCCTGGTAGATGTGGTAGAGGAAGAGTCAAACATCCAAACCAGGTTCATCAGATGTATTTGTATATGAGTCTGCTGTTTTCCTTTACATTGTTTAAGCTCAATGAGTGGGATTAGGAATGTTTACGTGGCCAATGATTTTTTTTTTGTATTTTCTGCAAAAAAAAGTGCATTTGTCAAATCATGCAACTCCAAGAACAGCTTGGAATTGATTCATTTGCTTCCTACTTAGCAACATATTGCGTGTTTGCAGCTTACACAATGTCATCCCGTTAGCTAGTAAATTTCCCTTCAGCATTTTCACAGCCGGTAGAGAAAGCGCCATCCGGCTACAGACTAAAAATTTTCCAGGCATTTTCTCTCGCCAAAAATGCTGTCTTTTTACAGCTGTGACTTGAAATTTCAAATGCGTGTAAACACAAAAACACCCAATCCAGTCAAAGCGTACGAGTCCGCCCTCCGGAGGCGAGGTCTGCTCCTGGTTTCTTCCCACTGGAGAGGTTTTCCTGGTCGCTGTCACTTAATGCAGCGCTTGATGGATCAGTTGCTTCTCTATTTGATTGTGCAAAATGCTTTGGGACGCTTTTGATTGTGATTTAGTGCTTTATAAATAAAAGTTGATTGATTGATTGATTGATTGACTGATTGATTGATGAATACTTACCTGGAGTAAAAAATGTTAGAATCAAAGCTTTTTAAACCAGAGTGACAGGTGAAGTACAAGTTGAGAAGCTGTGCTGCTGCTTGTTGTGATGGTTGTTATGGTTGTGGTGATTGTGGTTGTGTACTCACACAAGAAACGGAGGTGATGATTTCACAAATGCCAAAGAAAAGTGTGACGTATCGGATCTTGTCCTGCGGTATTCCGGCCTTCAGAAAGATGTCGAAGGAGAAGGTGGTGATCTGAGAGGAAGGAGACACCGGCCGTGAGAGAGGTTTTTCAAAGATTAGGTGTTTCCATTACCAGTTTTTTTTTTTTTTTTTATTGTATTATTTAGGTTTTGCACAATTCCCGGGGTAATGGGAACGCAGCTAGTGTTGGGATGTGATCAGAGGTTTTTGCTGACGCTCACCGCGGACATTCCGGACATCTGGTTGCAGAAGTAGATGATGGACAGAGTTATGAGCTGCCACCGCACCGTCCCGTCCCGCATCAGCTGCAGGGAGCTCTTGGGTGGCGAGGCCTCGATGGCGGCCTGCTCCACCAGCATCTCGTTCATCTCCTCTCGGTACTCACCCGGACCCCACAGGGTCTGCAGGGCTGAGGGGAGAAAGATCGGCAATAAAAAGGTTGAGGGAAGGCAGCGTGATGTTGGGGAAATTACATGGATGCTTCTTTTAGAATAGTTAAAGTAGTTTGTTGTGAAAGTAAGACATTTTATTT